>CM024587.1:23244448-23285040 GCA_014182565.1 Eucalyptus marginata
TTTTTTACAAATATTAGCAAACTTAGATAGGACATGTCTTATACTAAACTCTCTTTTCCATCCGCTCTACCCACCCATGGCCGCCACGCATAGTCTCTCACCTAACTCTGTCTCATTGCCGCCAGCGAGGCTTGTCGTGGTGACAAGCTTGTCTCGATCTCGGTCATAGAGGAGATCCATGGCCAATTTTCAAGGTCCTCCATCGCTTAGCTCAATTCAACAAAGCTCGATTGGACATCAGCCATGGAGCTCCTCCATGGCCAAATCTGAAGCACCAGTCGCCCAAAAAAGTGCTCCCTAGCCATATCGGAGCTTGATCGGACCTCAGCCATGGTGGAATTCCTCAACCTCGGAATGCTACTTTTAGCAACAAAGAGGAACTTGGGGGACTAAAATCGTATTATTATGATGTTTTAAACAAAGAGCGGTGACAAGGAACGAGATATATCTTTCGCAAATGGAAATAGAGAAGACAAGGATGAATGAAGGAGATAAACCAGAATCTCAATACTGTAGACTGGCGATGGGATGGAGGAGAGACCGGTGTAGACATCCGTGAGGACTCAGAGATCTGAACGATCGACATTCAATCCGACCTTGGCAGAGAGAAGGAGAAGATGGAGCACGGCAAGGAGAGTGAGATGAATTTTGTCAGCAACTAGAGAGCCATAACGTCCAGTCAATCGAGCCGAACGGTCCCAATTCAATCTAACTCTAATACCCAAATATTTACTGAATACTGTATAAAATATTTAAAGATGTTATCTTCTGTATAAAAAAAAAAATAAAAATAAAAATCCAAACCCAAACGACCTAAGACAGTCAGGCCTACCAATTGATCAATTATAGTCTTTTGCATTAAGATGAAAATCTTGGATAGAATCGACAGAGACAATATTTTCACGATCCAAAGGTCGATTATATTCATGATCAAGTCTTAAATGATTAGTATAAACGGAATTGTGTTTTAAGGCCCCACGTCAAAAATATACTTTATTGGTCTCCCATGGCTAAATTCTTGTCATAATAAATTTTAAAGTTCTCTTAAAACATAATATTCTCGTTCATCTAAATTGGTCATAAGAAAAACCATATCTTAAAAATATGCAATAATATCTCAGAAGGCGTGTAATAAACCCATATTTCGGATTCTTACCCTTTATATATCTGTCGGATTCCTTCAATCCTCTGTGTTTACTTCCTATTCCACGACTTCATATTCTAATCTTCCATTTCGTTTCGTCCCTCTTTTTTCTTTTTCTAACGCAAGAAAAGTAAAAGCTGATTTATCAAAGTGATTTACAAAACAACACGACAACCTACGAGAGAGAGAGAGTAGTAAAAGACGCTCCTAAGAGAGTTTCAGCAATGATGTCCCTGCCATTCTAGTTGAAATGCACTCAATTCGTCTCTCTCAGGATACCAAAAGGTACAGGATAGCCACTCAGTTTTGGACTCTACTTTAATTCAACCCTTTTCACAAATTCAATAAGCTATAATTACATCCCTCCCCTGGTGGTGCCCCAGGGGGTCATGAGGCTACAAAACTTAGACTTGAATCCATCAGGATCCTAGAGTTGCTATACTATTGGGAAAGCTAAAAAGAATATGTTACAAAATGAGCACAATAGGCTCCAAAGATGTAGCCCTAACTAGTTTACAAAGTGACTAAAAACGTAATGGTCAATCTCACCAGCCATAGATGGGATTCTCCACCTGCGGAGGCAAGAGATTAAGGTCTTGACTGTGCTGCTTGCTGTAGTCTCTAGTTCCCGGTATGGCTCCGGTGCATAGTCTCAAGAACTCGTTACTAGTGAGACAGTAGTGGGCAAAAGCCAGCCCTCCATCATACAGTCCTGTCAAGCTAGGCATTGAAACTGATTTGGCCAGAGCTTTTCCAGTTATCTTGGCTGTACTGCCTTCGCCTCTATCTTCGTTCAAGACTTTCTCGAGCTCAGAATACTCTAAGAATCTCTGCGTAGCAGCTTCCCATGAAAGGTTGTATCTTTGCTCGGGAGTCAGCGGCCGAGGCTCATTCGCTAGGGCCTCTTTCACTTTGGCAACAAAGTCCTCGGATGTTCTGTATGTTAAACAGTTGGGAAACGAGCTAAAAAATTCATTGGATGGGTGGTCAGCACAAACCACAAATTTCCCCATCGCAAGTGCCTCAGCAGTAGCCGTGCATAGCACATCGCTAACACTGGGATTTATGAAGACTTTGTACCTTCAAGAAGAAGAGCAGATATTGTCAGTAAGCGCACTAGTTTTGTGCCTTCCTATCTGCATGAGCATGCACGCTAGCAAGAATGTGAGGACATTTGCCTCCATGATTGTAGAATCATAAACAGATTAAATTCCAACCATTAATGTCTCATCAGCCCAAGAAACAGAACATAAGGAGCATATTCCTTGGGGGAAAATATGAGCTATATCCTACAGGAGTTCATTTTCAAATGTCCTTTTAAACCCCTTTCTGACGGAAAACATTGCTTGTCAGAAATTCCTGAAAAAGATCTTCATTGACACGTTAATTGAACCAAAACTGATTCTATCTGATAGAAACTTTGTATGCTTACCCATGAAGAGAATCATCTGCATGGTCCCTTCCTTTAAGAAAGTTGAGATTTAAGTTCAGTCTCCTAGCTGCACTCTGAACTTCACATGCATCCTCACCATTTCCAAACACATCCAATTTAAAACCGTCAAGATCACTCTTATGCATTGCTAACAAATCTATCAACTCTCTGTATCCCTTTGCCCACACCATCTTCCCCAGGAAATATGCTCCTTTGGAAAATGCTTGCTGCCCGAGTTCCCTTTCTGCAGCAACCTTGTCTCCAATTTTCAAGAACTTGGGATTCACCCCATGGACATTGCACACTATTGACTTGGGCAAATCTTGTGTGGCAGCAGAAAGGCGAAGAACCTAGATGTGTATTCAACAATTACGTATCAGACGGAAAAGAGGAAAAATAAAACCCACACGAGTAGCACATTCAGTTCCATCTCTAAAGCAAAAACAAACAATTACAATTGAGGAAGACATAAGCTCTCACCTTGTTGCAGTACGCCCTTGTGACCCAATTGTTTATGTGCTTCACAAGGAAAGCTTGGAGAGCTCCATTTTTCTCTCTCTTGATATACTCTAAGTAATTGGTGTGAACAACACCTACGACATGGTTGAATTTATCAGTCCACCGCTTGCCATGATGATACCAATTTAAGTGCTCTGGCTCTTCCAGGACAGCGATGTCAGCATCTTTTGATGGGATAAATTGTGTAGTGTCTCCGGCAGGAATTATGCTCCGCCTTTCTTTTTGGAACTGTAGACCAAAAGAACAATATCTCATCTACCAAAATCAAGAATAGAATGTCCACTAGAAGTATGAACTTGCAGTGAATTGCCAGGAAGCTACTACCTTTCCTGGATAAAATGAAATTTTGAAATCAGCCTTAAAGCCAATCCTTTCCTCCAGCCAGTTCCGTATGTAAGTTTCCTGTTCTTCTGGAGAGCTGAAAGTGATATTATTCGGATAAACTAATTCTTGATCTGATTTACAGAGCCAGGGAACGAGAAGGGTCACATTTTGCTTTGCAGAGTTGGCTAAATATGCTGCTCGAAATAAAGGGTTTACAGCTGTTCCAGTCATCCAAGGCAGACTAGCAGTTGTAACAATAGCTACATGCCTCTTCTGATCAGTCATGTCATGCTTTGCAGTGTCTGTCCAGAAACCGCCCTCATAGCAATGCCCTGTACTCTGAAGGACGCTGGCTAGTCTCGACTCCAGCTCATCATTTATGTTATCATTTCCAATAATTGAAGATTCCTCGCCAGAAAGGGAATGCATTAAAAGTTGGTTTTTACGTTTGCTGCACAAGCTTTCCACTATTTTGTCACACACATCTGCAGAGAAATTTGGGATGATGTTGAAAGGCATAAGAATCATGGAATACCCAAGTCTGCCATCTTAACCACATTCAATCCACTCGAATTCATGTATTTATTTATAAAGACACATTCTTGTGTTTAACCAAACAAGTATGGCTGAGAATAACAAACACAAAACAACTGCAGCAGACCAGCTGACCTTCAAGCCTTGAAGACTTAACCAATTTTTAGAATTAAGATCCAACGAAACCATAATGGGAAGCTCATTAAGAAAAAATAGCAGACATGTTTGTAAGGGCTGCAAAACTATTTTTCTGTCACCCAGAATGCTGAAAAAAGATCACAGATTTTTATACACCTAGGTAAAGGTCATAGAGTGGTTTAATTTTCTTGTCCACAACAAGAGGGAGTCTGTTTGGTGAAAAGAAAAATAAGCTTGACCGAATCAATATTCAGTGATAGGGAAACCGAGAGTTATAAAGAATAGGTCTATCCTACCTCATCATATTGAGTCATTGACAATATGCTTGAGTGTTATTAGTCAGGATAATCATACATAATCTATCCTACCTCATCATATTGAGTCATTGACAATATGTTTGAGTGTTATTAGTCAGGATAATCATACATAAAAATAATCATGACCCATGGACAAACATTTTGGAAAAGTAACATCCACGACTAGCTAGGTATGTGAACATTAAAGAGATCAATATTTACCTTTCCTTACACCTAGCTGATCCAAAAATGGTTCAGATTGCCTGATCAGACATGCGAGAAGCTCAGGCACGTCAAGTGGCGGTACTTCCTGCAGAAAATTGGAAAGAGGCAAGTGTTCAGCTCGACAAATGTCAAAGTACAAAAAGTACTTAGCAATTCTGGTTTGCCTTAAATCAGAATGTGTAGATAAAAAAACTGAACACTTCAGTCTGAACTACACTTTACAAAATTATGAAGGAGAATAAGGGAACAATTTTAATTTTGACTACTCCACTTCTATTTTTCATTTTCATGCCGGAAAGGGACTTCACACTTTAAAGCAAAATGCATGTCAAACTGCCGCATAAACACATGCGACCAAAAACGTGTGAGGTTCCTTCTACAATCATTTGCCCAGCACTAAAAGCTGCATACTTTGGCAAGCCAGTGACAAATGGACAGTTCATGTGCACAGCACGTTTATAAAGTACATCATAGGGGAAAATAGTGAACTTCAACAAGAAAAAGGCTAACCTTTGACTCTTCACGCTCCTTGCAAATTGCTTTCTGCAGAAAACAGTCATGAATTAGACATATACCTCTTATCATAACAAGGTAAAATAAGCAACAAAATAGAAAAGAAGAGCCATTTTAACTTACAACTTAGGACATGTTTTTACTCGAAAACAATTTAAATTAAATGTAAAATACTAACCAAACGGAAAATTCGGAGAACTGAATGTTCAACCTCTTCCCCCTCTCTCTTTCCCTTATTTTCTGTGAAAAAGTTTTAGATCCAACCAGAAGAAAATGGGTTCTACTCTAGGTAACTATAAACCCAGAAACCTAATGGATTGAGCGACAATCCAAGAGCAGAATGTCCAATTAGCTCTAGGAAAGGGTCAAAACGACAGAGGAACACAGGCTGACACAATTCATTTAGTGATGGAATCACAGGATGCAATGCAACAATCAGAGGACTTAAAAGTAAGGTATTTCGATTCATTCATCTTGCAAGCTCGATGACAAGCTCGCACAGAATTTTTAAAGCTAGAAATCTCCTGATAATCCATGACTACTGATCAAATCTTTAAGACCTCTAATTTACCTCAAACAGCCTAAGCAAACGGAAATTACCAAGTTCGCTTCAAGATGAGATAAAACCAATCGGATGAGATAACCAAGAAAAGGAAAAGCAAGGTGGGAAGACATACCAAGCTCGACTTCACTTTCTCCACGAGCTCCCCGCTCTTCCACCCCTCGAAAATATCCACCGTGCTCGGGCTCCTCCGCCTCTCGAACTCCCCGAGCCTCGCCTTCAACGCCCGAATCGGCTCCCAATAGTCCTTCTCCACCTTCGGCTCCTCCATGAACCGCACCCGCCTCCTCCTGCTCCTCCGCCTCGCCCTATCGAAATCCACAACCCCGCTCCCATCGTCCGCCTCCGAGACAATCGCGTTCTTTATGGCCGACAGATCGATCCGTATGCTCCCCGTCTGCCCCCACTTCTCCAGCACGCGCTTGCTGAAGTCGGGCGCCGAGTAGGCCCGCCGGAACTCGGACAGCTTGGGCTGCAGCCGCTTGACGAAATCGATCTCCGCGGGCGGCCGCCGCGACGAGGAGGGCTTGATGGCGAGGGGAAGGTGGTGGAGGCGGAGTTGATGAAGTTCTCGAGCTCGCGGTCGAATGAGGTGGCGAGGTTCTTGAAGGAGTTGGCCCGGTTGCGGATCAGCTGGAAGTCGGCGTCGGCCGAGACACGAACCTCCTTCCAGCTCTTGGAGAGGAAGGAGAAGGCGCTCGAGGACGCCGCCGGAGACTGCGTCTCGTTGACCATCGCCGCCGGGAATTCGGGGCCCTCCGATCGGAGCTAGGGTTTCGCCGGAGAAGAGGGATTTTGGAGAGATTCCACGCGGAGATTATTATGGAGTTTCAGCGAGAGAAAGAAAGAGAGGTATTTGAAGTTTCGGGGAAAGGTTCGAGGAGGTGGGGAGGCTCAACGGCCAGGATCGTCTCCGAGGGGGCCGTACACGTGTGACGCCACGTAGGACTTCGTGAGATTTCACGGGGTGACGTGGAAAGGTGACCGACACGTGGGGGGACGGGATTGGCGGGACCGAGGATTTGGCGGGAATATTCTGGAGCGGGAATATGCTGCGGGAACGAGGGAGGGAGGGGCGATGGGCCTTCGGGATGGGGGCTGGCGTTTCGATTTCGACGCGTCGTTTTTCTGTTGCGGGGCGGCCACGTGGCGCGTAGCTATTGGAGGGACGCTGGGATTGTCTATCTTTCCGTTCTTGTCCGATTCCATCTCCGGTCCACCGTTGTTGTCGGCATTGTTTACTGTCGAATGCTAGAAGATTCAGAAGAACACCGCGGGTGAAACCTTAACGCACAGTAAAATTTAGTGACTTTAAGATGGATTTACAGCATGAATTTCGGTGAACGAACGACTCGAATACACAATTAGGTAATAAAAAATTAAATTTAAGTTATAATTACTTCGTATCACCAATAACTTAAAGATTCGAGATTGACAAGCCCGTCACTACAACATCATCTAGTAGTCAAGAAGTAACTCCCCATAAAGTGAAGGCAACTATTGTTCATTAGATTTTACAATAAAATTTGGTCATTTTATCTCGATGCATAATTTTAGAAAGCTCATCTTATAAGATGACTTTATTATTTTGGCATCCATGCTAAACTCCATTTTGCGTCCCCTTACGATATTTTCAAAAGTGCTCATTAGTTTGGATGGTTGAAGGGAGAAAAAATGAAGGAAAGATGAGAAGGGACCATCGCAGAGTACATTTTCGAGTCCCTCCAAATCCATCTCAGTAGCTGCACTTGAAAATTCCTTAATTACAATATCCCCCATCGAGAACATCAAAGTGTGCATGATGACATTGGATATGACGACAAGGTGCATCCTTCTTTTTTTATCACGATGCTTTCAGAATCTCTTGTACAAACCGGCGTGTGGTTTATGTACGTTTTATTACACATTTAAACTTTTGACAAAATAAACATAGAACGAGCGTGAAAAAAAAATACCGACAAGGAAGCAGAGGATGCCTCGTATGAACAAATGGAGAAGCTCTTGATTTCAAGAGGGCGTCGTCGATGCTGCGTGTTTCATATCGAGAAAAGGGACAAATCCCCCACGCCCCTTTTGGAGAATTATGAATTTCATGTTGTGCATATGCCAATTCCCAAAAGCAGGCGCAAGTGCCAGTGGGGAAGCAACAACGACAACGACATAAGACAATCGAACGCGGAGTTTGTCTATTCGATAGAAGACAAACCAGAGAGAGAGAGAGATTCATCCGCACGCATTTGCCCGCATTGCTATTGTCAATCGAGTTTGGCGACTTTCTCCCGAGACCTCAAATCAAACCGAAAGAGAGAGAGAGAGAGAGTTGTGGTTCGGGAGTGTTCGTGGCCAGCTGAAGTTGTGATCCCACCTCGGGGATTTGCATCATTGTGAATTTCACCATGCACGTCTTAGTCTCGTCTTTTTGCACAGCGTGACCTGATGTCACGGGTTCAAGTTCAATTGGCTAAACAGATTATGATCTTGCTTCACAAAGTCTTTGTCATTTTCACAGAGGGCTAGAGAGAGAAGCTTCGAGGCTAGTTTCAGGCTCGAGCAATTCCACCTGTGTAAAGTGCTATCACATATATTATAGGGATAAGTGTTCCAGAAGTCCTAAAAAACTTTTCAAAAATGTTTTAGTCTAAAACTGCAAAGCATTTAAGTCTAAACTTGTCAAATTGTTTCAAACGAGTCATAAAAATCAACGTCGTTAGCTTTTCCGTTAAAAATGCTGACGCGCATTTTAAATAATTTTTATTTTCCACGTGGATTTTTTTAATTATTTTTATTCATTTTTAAAAAATATATATTTAAAAACTAAAAAAATAAATTTATTCATTTTATCTTATTTTCACCAAAAATTTTAAAAAAAGTTAAAATATTTATCAAAAAAAAAAAAAAAACGGCTCCTCTCCCTCGTTGCCGCCGCCCATCGCCGGAGGGGTCGAGCGACGGTCGCCGCCCCGGGCGGGGTGGCTCGGCCTCGCCGCCCCGGGCGAGGGCCGGCGAGCTCCGCCCGCCTCGGGCGAGGCCTCGTCGGCCCCCTCGCCGGGCCGACGAGGCTCGCCGGGCGGGGGCGACGCCGCCGACCCCGTGAGGGCCGGGCGACGACCACCCAAGGGGAGCGATGGCCGCCGGCCCCGTGAGGGCCGACGGCCCCATCTAGGCACCCGCGCCGAAGCCGAGCAAGGGTGCCCGATCCCAGCTCGCCGCCCTCGCGAGGGGCCGGCGGCCGTCGCCCGCCCGGGCGAGTCGTCGGCCGGCCCTCACGAGGGCCGGCGACCGTCGTCCGCCTTGGGCGAGGCCTTGTCGACCCTCGCCGCCCGAGCGAGGGCCGATGAGGCCTGCCTAGGGGCGGAGCTTGCCGGCCCTCGCCCGGGGCCGGCGAGGCCCACCACCCCGCCTAGGGCCGGCGACCGTCACTGCCCCCTCCGGCGATGGGCGGCGGCGGAGAGAGGAGCCGTGCTTTTTTTTTTTTTTAACAATTTTTAAAAATGAATTTTTTAAATTTTCTTTTTAGTTTTTATTGAAAATAATATAAGAATAAATTTAATTTTTTATTTTTTAAATCTAATTTTTTAAAAATGAATAAAAAATAATTTAAAAATACACTTGGAAAATAAAATATTATTTAAAATGCCACGTCGCATTTTTAACGGAAAGAGCTAACGGCGTCGATTTTGGGACTCATTTGAAACAATTTGACAAGTTTTGGGACTTAAACGCACTTTTCTTTTTTGCACTAAACGCATTTTCGTACAAAGTTTTAGACTTCTAACACTTATCCCTATATTATAATATTTAAATAATAAATCACGTATTTATCTAATAGTTTAAGTTTTTAGACCAATGAGCCTATATTGATAGTGATCCCTGATCGATTCAAATGCGTCTAGATTATTAGATTGATGGACTTAATAATTAACATAATAGATTGTACATACGACAGCAAATTATCAAATTTAATGAACCAGAGGCATTGTGCATGCAACGACGTTTCTCCATACCATGATGTATTCAAAGCTCAAGATGCCGCAACTTCCACGAAAACAATAGTGGATACCTTGAGATCATTTATAGAGTTGGATTAGAAAGCAACATGTCAAACATTTATTGGGTATTTTAATATGGATCACCTATTCATACGCCTACTTACATCTCGAACATTACTTAATAGATCAATTTCATATAATGACTTAAATATAAAGTAGAAAGGAGCATCAAATAATTTTTTGTATATAAAAATCCTATTTATATGCTTTATGATATGATTATATAAAATAATATATATCAATCTAGCTATATAAAGTCATATAAAAATATTTGTGCAATCTTGAGAAATATAGACCATCAATAGAAATATTCAAATTATTTTTAATATAAAAAAAATCCTAATCATTGCTAACATACCGATTCTAGCATGCACAGTATATCGGTCGGCCTACCATGGAGACTAAATTTTTCTGGGATGAGTAGACAGATGGCGAGAAATGGTTGGGAATAAATATGTGGACGGAAAAAGCAACCCGGAGGAGGAGCTTTTGTTGAGAACTTTAGGACAGCTACGGAGAAGATAAGGAAAGAAGCCGAAGACCATGCAGATCACAACACGTGGCGTGAGGAGAAGGAACCTGTTTTCGAGTCTCCATCCACGGCTTGAGTAACAAGCGTCGGACGTCCGCAATCCCGCACCCACGAGGTTCTTCACGGGGATTCGAATTGTGGTGTCGGGAGCATCCGGTTTGGACGAGATCAAGTCGAATTTGTTACCGATTTTTTTTTTTTTTTAATTTTAATCAATTTAATTTTAATTTTTTTAACAATTTGATAATGTAATCTTTCAACCCAATTTTAACTGATCATTGTCATTAAATTGTCGATATGAAATTTTTTTTATATTACATGAAAATCAAATCTTTTAGTTAGGGAAAAAATTTAACGTTTTTATATGGGTATTAAGATAGTTTACAACCTTTATAATCAAATCATTGGGTGAGTTTTATGACTTTGCACATTATATCTCACGTGTTACGGGAGTTCTTCTTTATCAAGGACAATGTAAGTTCTAGTTGATTCTCACCTCGTCATATTTAAATAAGCTTCAATTATATAAGATTTAACTTGAATGGCTCCCATGACATGGACACATCTCTACATCATGTCTTGTTGGTGCCTCTTCAGTTGGAACGTCCTCCTTGAGGACTTTTGCCAAGTGATCGTTAGCCATATTACATGGAAACTACCTTCTCCACACCATTGACATTGATCTCGAGCCAAAATGTCTTTTAGATATCGACTCTTTTTATTTCCCACAAAATCATTGCCATAGTTGCTTGGGGTTTTCTCTAGGGTTAGGGGTTTTGTCCAAGGAAGAGTTTTGACGGGACTAACTAGTGGCATCCGTCCTTCCAATTTCTGAAATACGAAGAACAAAGTTAAACGGAAGGAAGGATGTCGTGTTCGTCATCATCAAATTTGGCTCAATGATAGGCAAAGTCGAAATATAAAAGTTGTTATTATGGAATACATCAAACGACCGCCCCACCAATTGTATGATGAAGTCCAAATTGAGTTGGGATTATTAGAAGCAGCAGCGGCGTCGTTGTCATTTTCCGCTGTGAAGGAAATAACACGAAACTGATTAGTCTTAGAGAAGAAGAGCGTTAGGAAGTGATAAATGATAAGAAGTGGGTGTGGACTGACTAATGGTGAAAAATGAGAGGGGGAGGGGCCAAATTATAAAGACATTTTCTTGTTCCAGACGGCTACTGGATCAGTGGCTGTTATTGGGCTGATACGACTTGTGGCAACTCGGCCCCAAAAATCGAGCTGAGTTGGGCCTATGGCAATTGGGTCCAGCGGAGGCCGAACCCAAAAAGGTTTTGGGCCGGCCCATACCGAAAAGGGCCTAACCTGGCCCAGGAGAGGCCCCGGCCCAAAAGGGCCGTGCCAGGTCGGCTGGCAGGTCGAAGCCGAGGAGAAACCGTGGCAGGACCAGGCGAGGCCACGTGAATTTCCTCTGCCCTCTCGGCCACCGTCGCTGTTTTCCTTAACGAGGAAGGAGACGACGGCACAAGACGTAACTTCACCGACACACGACGGCGCCCGCTTTTGCTTCGGGCATCTTTCTCGTCGCCTCAACGTCCCCTTTCCCCAAACAGAATCCAATTCCCTCGTCCAAAAAGAAGCAGGAAAAGGGAGCCAAAAGCAAGGCGAGAAAGAAACAGAGACAGAGACAGAAACAGGGGAGAGGGAAAGAAGAACGAAGATGGGTCTCCTTTCCAACAGGTGACTCGATGTTTCTTTCTCTCTTGAGCTCCGCGTTCCTTGATCTCGCCTGGGTTGAACACGGTTTGATTTTTTGCTTTCTGGGTTGGGACGTTTACCCCTTGTTGGTTGCGTGCGTGGGTTGATTGCAGAGTGAGCAAGGAGAGCCTGGTACCAGGGGATCATATCTACTCCTGGAGGACCGCTTACATTTATGCCCATCACGGTTTGCCCTCTCTTTCCTTCCTTTTTTTCATGGTACTGTCTATCTTGTCTGTGTTCAGGGCCCTTCGATTAGTTCTTTCGCCGAATGCTGATTATGTAGCGATTGTCGATGTTTTGCGTTGCCTGAAATTTTCAATCTCAAGCTGAGGAGGAAGTTATTTCCCATTGACTTGTTAGGCTTTGCAATTTAGGTGGATTAGGATTAGGAATAGTTAAGCCGGGTTGTGGTACTTTATTGCATCTGTATTCGCGTTGTGATCATGGCGAAAGCGTTGTTTAACAACATGGAAACATTACGCTAAATTGCGATTAGCTTGATGTATGAATTATTGAGTGAAACTCCATTGAAATGTGATTGACTTGATAGGCCATGTGAGATGCGACCTTAAGATTCTTGCTCTTCATTCGTTATGCTACCAACGACTGCTCTGTGTGTTGCAGACATTCTTGTCCACCATAATTTGGCAAAGGGACCTTTCACAATTGAACTGGATCCGGTCGTATGTCGTATACTCGACTAACATTGTGATGTACACCGTGCAGCGAAAAATCTCTGTTCTATTTAGGAGATTCCTTTCCCTTCATATTTTTCTTGTGCACTGATTGGCTGAATGTGGTTTGGATTGTTCCATACGTCTTATAAGTCGACGCATGCCAATGTTTCACCACATTTAGCCATCTCTCTTCTTGTCTTGATGAGTTTACTGTTCTGCTACTGGTGTCCTAAGTCCTAACTATTTATGAGAAGCTAAATCCACCATTTTCCTAACTTTCTACTCAATGAATCAGGTGTTTTTATTGGTGATAATAAAGTCGTGCACTTCACAAGACGGGGACAAGAAGTAGGGACCGGAACTGTCCTTGACCTTTTCTTAGCAAGCTCCGGACCAGCCCGGTCTCGAGTGCCTTGCCCAACCTGCACTCCTCCCGAAGATGATCACGGGGTGGTTGCATCATGCCTGGACTGCTTCCTCTCAGGGGGCATCCTGTACCGATTCGAGTACTCTGTGAGCCCCGCACACTTCCTTGCCAAGGCACGTGGTGGCACCTGCACCCTTGCTGTTGCCGATCCACACGAGATCGTGGTTCACAGGGCAAAGTACCTGCTTGAAAACGGCTTCGGCTGCTACAACGTGTTCAAGAACAACTGTGAGGATTTCGCCATCTACTGCAAGACTGGCCTCCTGGTTCTGGCCCAGAGAGGCATCGGGCAAGGAGGGCAGGCGGTCTCGATTGTTGGCGGGCCTCTTTCGGCGGTCCTGTCCACGCCGATGCGTCTGGTTACCACAAACGTATACGGGATGGCGGCAACGGCAGTTGGGGTGTATTGTGCGAGTCGATATGCAGCTGATATTGGAAGCGGCATGAGGAGGGATGTGGTGAAAGTGTCAGTGGAGGATCTGACTCGGCGACTGGCAAATGGGATGCTTCAGGTGATGGAACCTCTCGGCTCGCCCACCATCGTCAGCTGATCTTTTGGATAAAGCTGGGTTTGCAGCGAAATGTTGCCAAATTTCAAGACTGGCTTTTGATTGAAGCATTTGCCTCTTCTTGCGTGATGTGTGCGCACTTAGCATGATTTCTTGGTGCCTCCAAATAAAGACATGATTTTGTTTTATCTATGGAAAACTCTGTACCGATGCTAATCACTGTTCCTTAAAAATGTTCCTGTTATTCCTTGTTCGCAATTTCCTGCCTTGAGGAAGAAAGACAAATAACAGGATAATGCAGCGAGCGTGTCACCAGCATGACAATGCCGGAGTATCACCGGCATTCGTCATGGAACTTAGGGACTCGAAGGGTTCGGATCGAACTTGTGAAGTGCAATATTGGCATCACCAGCACTTTGATCAAGAACTGGAGCTACTTTTCTCATCAAGGTATTAATTTGGAAGCTGCTGACAAACCATCTTTGGCAAGGCTCATTCACAACTCCACTGTCACGTGTTTAAGATTTCGCTATTCACTGCAGAAAGTATTACACTTATGATGCAATAGCCGGAAAACTTAAGCTACTGCACTTAAAAACAACTGAAAATCAAAGGCATGCCCCCGGCCAGCGACTTTTACATGCTTAGACGAGCAGAACCGCATTTACGCATCCATCATTCTCTGGATCATTGGTCACTTGGGCATATTTTCCTGTCACCAACCAACAATTACAGAAGGTAAATAACGACTGGAAGAGACAAGGTGGTTTCTAATTCACTTTTAAGCTCAAAAGCTTACCCCACACAACCTTCCCGGCCGGAGTGACGAGACCAAGTTCACTGACGTTAACCTGTTATATTTAGAGAGAGATGAATAGGTAAACATACACCTTTCATAGAAAAAATTCTGGTGGTTTCCTTCATTTGATGCAATCTCTATCAAAGCCTTACCTCAATGACGGTTCCCTTGGTCAGGACACCCAGGGAGGTGTACATCTGACCGTTTGGATTTTTTTCACTCCGATGATCTCGAGATTGAAGGTGCACTTGAGCTCCGGATGCGTGACGTGAGCTTTGTTGAACCGGAGTCCTGACGGCCGAATGAACCGCTCGTACTTAGGGGGCTTCCTCGTGAAACCTGGTCCGACGAATGTGGCCTTCGTGACCATCCTCTTCCATTGCTTGGCTGAAAGAAGGGGAAGCAACAGAAGTTCAGTAGCCTTTCAACATTCAGAGCAAACTTTGATCCACCCTTGATTCATTTTTGCATAGATGGCCCAGACGAGGACGATGCAACTACATTCAGTTGCCTCAGCAAGTACAACGAGGATAAGCTCCTCGAGCAAGATTCTCAGATACTACAGCAAGCAAGCTTGAGTTAGCATCTTCTCTGAATCCCGACTCCACAACATGCGTTTTACCACATCTCGATCTAAAAATTAGATTCGCCAGGGGAAAAAGGATAGTGATAACTCATAGTCTATTTGTAAACTAAGCACGATGTTGCCAAAGTAATCAAACTCCGGCCACCCCGCAGACATCACATACTCGAGAATAAAGCAGCAAGAGCAACAAAAACAATGGGAATAAACAAGAACACGAAACCGATGGTAACCTATCTTGACTTACTTTTCCTTTTGCCAGATTTGACCACTTTGAACATTTCATCTTCAGCAACAGGCCTTACCTGAGGAGGATTACAAATGAAATGGATAGTCAAAAAGATTTCGAATAGGTCATCACAAAACGAAATCGGGCAACTGGTTATTCACCGAGTGCAATGACAATTGAAATTACCAGATGATGAGGGATAAGCTTACCTTCGGTAAAGGCACTTCCCACTTTCCAGCTTTCTCCTTCCTCTTCTGCTTAATAGAGTTGCTAAGCACCTGGATGTGCCAAAACGTCAGATTCGGAAATACTCAGTGATATTCAAAAAAATCGCATCCATCGATATTTGACTAAGCATACTTTAGCTCGGGTGGTGGTTTCACGGTCCAGCAGATAAGCAGGAACAGCTCCTTCACTAACATCATCATCCGCCTTGCGCCTAGATGATGACTCCTCGTGCATATTCAACCTGTTCCAACACATGAAGCACTCTTCTTACTGCTATGGCCTATGAAGATACCTCTTACTTCTCGAAAATCGACCTACACTTAGCAAAATAATTTAGTATTTCTAGAATAGGTAATCAGAGTGCCATGAACTCATATATTCAACACATCCCAAATAGAAGATTGAGATCACTGTTGACACACCTAAATTTTTGTCAAAATCATTTCCAAAAAAAATGGGAACTTGTTTTTCCACAAAAATATTTCATGTCAAATTCTTGCATATAGATTATCTAGGTGTTTAGTATAGTTTTTTTTTAAATGGAATATGTTTTTCCTTAAAAAAATTAAAAAAAAATTAAATTAAATATATAAAAAAGATTAAAAAGATTAAAAAAAAAAAAAAAAAAAGTTGGGGCCAATGATCTAAATGTGACTAGCCAAGCTCGGGAGGTCAGATTGGAATTAAAATGGCAAATTGGGGCCAAAATGCAATTTCCAAAAGTTGAGGGACCAATTCGCAAATTTTGCAAAATTTTGCCCGAACCCTTAAATCATCATATTGGTCACCAATTAAGTTGAAATTGAACTTGGGCCAACTCGAATCAATTAAATCGGGCCAAAAAAACAAAGTTTGTATTGAAATGGGTATTTTTGGATAAGAAAATGGCCAACTTTGAGGGACTTTCTTGCAAAATTGAGTGAGTACAATTGTGAAAAATGGCCAAGATCTTAAACTACTATACATGAGCTTGCTAATTGATAAAAAAACGCAGCCAAATTGATGGATTAAAGCACTCAAACGAGCTACCAAAACCCAGCCCACGGTTTGGTCTGATTTCGGAGTTGCTGAGTAAGCAACTTGGTGGCCCCACCATATCCTCCTCAGCCGTCCACCCAGCCTGATCTTTGCACGTGATTGAAGACCATAATGAGTAGTGCCAGGGGACGGAAATCGGCCAGGGATAAGCTGCTGAATGCACGGGAAAGTCGCAGCAAAACCCGCACACTCAACAGCTGCAAAATTTCAAAATTTTGGCTAAGTCAGAAAGTGGGTAGACTGCTCAGTTGGTGGGCTTGGCAGGTGGACAAAAAGCCGACCAAGGGATTGATGATGAGAGTGGATAACATCTACGAAGCATGCTCTTTTGAGGGACGAGAGAGAGGAGGCGAGAGAGAGAGGAGAGAGCTCGGGATCGTTCCCCAAAGACACCTTCAGAAGCAACTCCAGAAAGCCAAACCCAGAAATTCCAGATCAACCTTCGGGGAGAAAAGTGCAATTTTTACAAACTTGCAGCCAAAATTAGCCAAAACCTTCAACTAGAGAGTTAAACTTCACTCAAAGATCTTTCCAACCATAGGTCGCACGTCCCAAATGGAGATCGGGAAGGCCTCCTAAAGCCCCCCGAAAACCACCCTCCTGGCGGGCCAAGAAAGTCCGAAAAGTTTCTAAGTGTTGAGCCCGGTTGGCCACGGCTGAGAGAAAGCAAGTGTGTTTGAGAAAATTGAGAGACAAATGAGGAAAAGCTTGACTTTTACCCCAAACTAGAATACATATAGTTTGGTTTGGTGTTAATTTTTCCAACAAAAGAGGTTTTGAAGTCTAATGTTAGAGATCAACGAAAACCTTCGTTGTCAGTTCTTTTCTTTGCAGATTTTGTTTTCCAGTTAAAGAAGCCAACTTCCACGGGCCCCCGAAGATAATTTCTTGGTTTCTTGAGCAAAGAACCACTTGAAAGGGAAACTAAGAAGCAAGGTAAGCATCCTAGATGTATTTTTTTTCGAGTTTGAGTATGTTTTGATCATGAAAATCAAGAGAAAAAGTAGCCCGGAAAACTGATTTCTGAGGCTGAAATTTTTCTAAGTGTTTGAAATCTCTTCAAGAGTCTTGCAAGTGTGCTTCTTGGAGAGGTCGTTTCGATGTTTTTCGGTGGTCATTCTCTGTGATGTTTGTTGCTTTTGAAAGCTCATGTTACCTACTTTCACTCGGATCAAGTAGTGTTTCCCGTAGATCTTGCATGGGATGAGTGTCGAGGCTTGAATATGGGCATATAACCTGTTTGCTTGACTTGGGTTCAAACCCAGATTTGCAAAATCAGCTCAAACCCGTGTATTTGAGGACGATTTTAGTTTGGTTCTAGTGTGTTTTAAGCTATGATTTCTATCTAATCTTGTTCTTTGTATGTGGTAGTATAATCTTGATGCTTTAGTTCCACATAATATTGCTCATGGGTGAAGATTGAAGGCCACGAACATGGCCCGAAGAAGCCGTTTTGAGGTGTTTTGATGCAAGCCAAGTGTTCGATGAAATGTTCAAACCAAGTTTCGATCTTAAAACGGTCGATTTGAGCTTGATTATTGTGATATTCATGTGCTGTGTTACTCCATGTTAGCATAGATCGGTTTAAGGAATTATTATTAATATTTTTAAAAAAATAAAAAAAAGAAAAAATATGAAAATTTCAAAAATATCAAAAAATGTTGGATGTTATCAAATTAAGCCAAAAATGACATCTAGGAGATTTTCCTAATTTTAAAAGGCCATTTTCTTAATTTAATGATATTTTGGTATTTTATAACCATTTTTGTAAATAATCTATTTTGCGTAGATTAAAATTATTTAAAGTAATTTCATGCATCTAGAGTAATTTCATGCATATTTAAATTCTCATTTTGCTCACGGGGTCCTGTCCCGGGGCATGATAACAAGGCCATGTAATATTATTTGCCCGACTTGTATCGGGTTTTCCTTTTCTGCATTTATTTTCAAGTTATTTCAATTTCTTGGATGTTTACTTATGCACCGCTTTTCATTAATTTGAGTGTAAATTTCTCTTCTAAATTATGCTAGGATTAGTCTAGACATTAATGAAAACAAACCTACAAAAACATTTGCATGGACACTTAGTGGTTTCATAAAGATTATAATTGGTAATCAAGAATGTGTGGCCATTTAGATAAATAACTTTTCAAGTTAGTGGTACCGCAAGGGCGCTAATAGAAACATTAGCGTAAACAAGTCCCCGTTCCTAGAAATCTCTGGTTGCATAGGAATCGAGACAACACTCCCGTGTCTTGATTGGTTTCTAGCCGACCCCAATAGGCTAGTGGCGACTCCTAGAAATACATAGGTTGTTAAGAACTAAAAAATAAAATCCAACGTCGCGCGAGGTATGGGCTTGGGAGAGCCCACGCCTAGTCTAGGGCCGTTGGTCCGCCTCTTTAGGCAAATACCCCTAAACCTTTTTCTTTTCCCCCCGACGGAAAAAAAGAGGTCGTGACAGCTTGGCGACTCCACTGGGGACTTGGTTGCAAACCTTAGAGGACTTAGGCCGTAATAACTTGGTTGGTTGTTCACTAACATGGTATTCATTTGATAGTGCGTGTCAAAGTCGCGTGGAAAACAAGGTTAGTCCACTAACAATGTGTTAAATGTTTTTGTAGATTTGGAGTAATAAGGGGTGGAGTGTTTGTTGACCCATTTTTTTTGCAGGGAGGCGTAGGAATGTATGCCTATATGGATGAAATTGAAGTGTTGTTTGGATATCAATTGATGTGCGTGCCTTTATACTTATCTTAGCACTACACATATACACACACAACCCGCGATCTAAAACCCCGATTGCACTAGGAAGCCCATAGGAGGTGCCAAAAGATGGAACCCGTGCGGGGAATGACCCATGGTTATCCACTTTTGGTCCCGCTCATTATGATTAATGATAAAGAGAACCGTCCGACGTAAGTGCGGAGTGGGGAAAACTCTTTTGATCTAATCAAAATGGGGACTTTAAGCCTTTATAATTCCACCTTTATGCGTCAAACCTCACAAGTTTACATCCGCATGTCTATGTAATTGAAAAAAATGTCTCTTCACCCACCGTAAGTACGATTTCTCCATCTACTTACTCACTTCGGATTGAAATTTTCATTTTTTGAGATTCACGGAAATCAATGGAATGCCCTTGAAAATATAGGCTTGCCACTCACTCTTGATAAACAAGCATTTCAAATGCATCTGATCTAGCTTAGATTAGAACATATGTTTTTGTTTAAATTTTCAATTACAAACTCAAAGTCACATTTTGTATAGAAATTATTCCAAGTCAAAATCACATTTTGGGGCATAGAATTAAAATCAAATTTTCAAGAAAATTCTTGGTCGCATTTTGAAATTCAAATCACATTTTGTGTATTGATTTCTCAAAATAAAAATCACCTCACCTTTGCATGAGTGGAACCACAAATTAATTTTTCAAAATCGATGCCCCATTTGTGTATAAACTTTTGGAATAGAGTGGGCATTCAATTGATAGCCACGGATCGATCTTTTAATGAAATCTCCTCTTACTAATAAAATCTTGACGAAATACCAAATTCTCATAAGTGGATATTACGGAGAAGGTATCGTCGCCTTGATTTCATTGTAAGAGGCGGCTTTATTGAAAGATCAAATTTTCATTCATATACTGACATTATCTTCCTTTCGCAGGCCATGCGTGACAACCATTCCTTGAACTCCTCTTGCTTGACCATGCCAAAAGTGGACTCTAAAGCTAGGATGAGAATTGTGCTTATTACGCTCCTCTATGAAAGAGCTTCTTGTACTTTATCCTTGTCATTATTCCTATTAGGAACCATGTTTTGCATTTTGGGTTTTGATTGTGGTCCCAATTGAATGCTTTTGTAAATCATACAACTCACATTTTTGAATAATGAAGTTAGAGTTCATAAAAATCATATTCTTTAAAACACTTGAAGTTTTTCAAATGGATCCTCTGGGCTGAGTTTTATGCCTTAGCTTCAAAATGTTTGAAAATAAGTTTCAAGAACTTGCAAAATATTTTATCTCTTCACTTAATCGCTTTCGTAGGTTGATCCACAGGATGATGCTTCGAAGGGGTAAGGTTGTAATCGTTCTAATAGGGATTTCTTATGCAACCACTAACTCGACCATCCATTTTTGTCAAACAGGTAAAATGATGGTTTTGTTCAAGATTGACATTTACTTCTTTTGGAAAGACAAAAGCGCGGGCCTGTCCCTAATAGAGCAAGTCATGAAATGCACCAATTCATGCTCATTTATGGGCATATTTGGTTGAGCCATGAACTATAGGAATATTTTCGCAGCATATGAATTCAAACATTGCGATTAAGTGTGAAAAGAACCGTCAAAACCTCGAAGATCACAAATCTACCAGCCTAACGGCAATCTTTACTGCTTCCAAAGTGGCTTCCACAGAAGTTCCACATCCTAGACGACCTTATATTAATTTGACATTCTTTGTGGAAAAAGAAATCTATAGACATTCTTTGCCATCAAACTATTTCATTGGTTGCAAACAAGAAGCAACTGCAATTCCTACACTGCCAATGGTGTCTTGGCATCCAATCCTATATGGAGATAATTATTGGTGATCTGCAAGACAACACTTCAAGATGTAGATGTACACAAACAAGAATCGGTCATCAAATGTTGCCTTCAAATAAAAGGTGGTAATCGTTTCAAGTTAACTTCGATTTATTTTAGGAATGACTTGTCCTTGTACTTTGTGCAGATTTTAGTGAGGCAAATTACTAGCAAGCAACAAGATTACATGGGGAGGACAACCTGGTCCAGAATCACACGATCTCTAAAAGAAAAGGGTGTGTTCGCTCCAAAAGTCAAAACAACTCATTCATAAACTGACATAGCCACCCATGCTTACATATTGTGAAGTGGGAAATGCATTGATGCAGCAAAAATGGCGAAAGATCACCTAGCCTAAAAGGGGAAATTTTAATTGGGGCAAATGGCCACAACATGGATCGGGGAAACACAATACCCGAGTCACCCGACTTCTAAAAAGGGAAAGATTCAAATAGAATAGACATTTGTCAAGTGAATTGCTGTCAATCATGAGAGCAAATCCATCCCCATAGCTAAGGAAGTAGGATGGAACACAATCATCAGATATGCCGTAAAAGGGAGTATACCGTTCCTAAAATGAATCATATTGAATATGAAAATAACATATTATGTCTCTTTTTCCTTGCAGTTGATAAACGGGGCAAGTCACTCAAAGTAGAGCAACTCTCACCCGTGAAGCAAGATGAAACAAAGTCAATTGATTCAGCACAAAAAGGGAGTATCGTCCCTAAATCAGTCCAATTCAATTTTGGAAAATAAGTAACATGTCTCATCTCTTGTAGGAAAAGGTGCACATTGACTGCTGGAGCAACACCTTATACCAAGAAGGCATGCTAATGCCCAACCATCCATTTTGATGGATTAAAAAAAGTAAAACATCCAAGGAGCAATGCCCTCACATGTCGAGACAAGGAGTACTCCCCTCCTTTCATTTTTGACGCCCACTTAGAATGAGTGAATTCGATAACATCTAAATGGCCCATTTGAAAGCAAGATCTTCAAGGAAATATTACTACTTGAGGAGCAAAGGCACATGAAGAGGAAACACAAGACATTTAAAGTCAGATGTTGGAGAAGGGTAATTCGGTATCGTTTCCAAAATGCCCCCTCTAACTTCATTTTTGACGTAGTTCTCTTGTTTGATAGGAAACGTCGGTATTCGAGGAATAAACTTGAGAAATTGATTCAAGCATAATCCATATCGACCAAGCAAGCATGTGGAGGTAACACATGTCAAATTCACCTAACTTGGTTTAAAAAATGTGTCGTTTTAGGAGCCGGTTCAATTAAATAAAAAGGAAGCGCTCCATGGACACTACCAGCGCTTCGGCCTGGTGGTATGGGGAATGAAGTGGTCCAAACGGCCGGGGTTCGATCCCCGGAAGCGGCAACGAAGTTGTCATGTAAAAAAATAAATAAATAAAAACTTTTGCATCTCTTATTTTTGCAAAAAAAAAAAGGAAAATGCTTGGACTAATGAGACCAAAGACCTGAGATTCTCTTCAAGCCTTAAAACAGTATGTTCATTCCGTTGTTTGCCACCAAATGGTGAAACTGACCAAGGGTAACGTTGTATCGTCTCCAGTTTTTACGATCCCTGAGGATTCATGTACTAACACATTCCCTTTTGTTCTTCGCAGGGTCGCCTAACTACTAAGGCACAGGTAAGTACTCTTCTTCTCAAAATCAAATGGAAAATAAATGGAGAATTTCCATTGTAAAAAAAAAAAAGAAGAAGAACATTTAGTGTTTTTCTAGAAATAAACAAAAAAAATGGAAATTGAAAAAACAAATTTTCCACAAAGTTTGCAAAAGTCTTCTTTACTTTTAAATTGTCCATCCACTAGGCGGATCACTCATTTTGAATCAAAATTCCCTATGGAGATTAATCCACCTGGATGATCTCAACACAAATGAAAGGCGATGTTACTTATGCCAAGCGAGAAACACTTAGGATGAGGAAAGGCAACCCATTTCCAAACATGTCCTTTAAGCACTTTGGGATTCGAGTGAAAAAGAAAACCCATGTCGTTTGAGGTCAATGAATTCATTCGCAAGTGGTACATAGATCAAGATGATAAGAGGCATTTCTTTCCTCTATCATACACACTACAGGTGACAATAGTTAGCCCATTTGAGCCTTTTAATGTGAAGAATTTTCTACAAAATACCCCTGTCAAGAACCACCCCACGATGGGGCAATTATGGAGGTTTGGGTTGATATTATTTGGAGAGGAAAGATGAGAAAGGTTTCTTTGCTCTCACTTGCATAAATCTTTTTGTGGTAACTTCAGGTGAATTCTTATGGAAGCTTGAAGCATCCCAAGGTGAAGAAGAGCATTCTTTTCTCTACCCAAACACCGATACCCTTGGCTTAAACCATATTGAGCCTAACTATTCATTTCTAAAACCCGAGTGGTGATTATCTCCCCACATTTGGGGCAAGGCATATGATTTGCCAAGGCAAGTGATGTTTATATGAGAATATGAAAAGCATCTCGAAAGTCCCAAGAGCTTAAAAAGTTCAAAAGAGCAAAAGTCAAATGAAAATTAGGGGGTATGAAAAAGCAGTATGCCTGGTAAAAGCAAGGCTAATACCCATCACAAAAAAAAAAAAAAAAAAAAATTGCGTCAAGAAGAATGTCTTAGTGAAAGCAAAAACGAAAAAAAAAAACAAAAAAAAAAAAATGCTTGTATCAAAAGGAGATCACTGCAAATGCAAAAGTCATGAGAGGAAAGAGCAAAGCTCTTATTTTGCGATGATTAGTCAAGGGACTTTCGAGACAAATTCGAGTGTTTTCAAAAATCGGATGATATGGCAATGATGTCGTTGCAATCACCAACTCTCAAATCCCTCTTCGAAAAAGTGCTAAGCCTTTTGAGCCTTTCCCCGAATCAACATTACAACCCATTTCCAAAGTCTCTTCAGATTGGGATGATTCAAAGTGGAAATAAGGACTTCCTAAAGAAGATGCCGCTCGAAGAAGTGAGAGTAAGGTTGTCTTATCTCATCTTAAGGTTTCTTGACTTGTAAACCTGGCGAAGATGTTGATCAGTGATTAATTCATTTCATAGCCAATTATGCTTATCCATTGCTAAAACCATGACCAAACATGCACTACGGTCCTTCTAAAAGACCTCTTAGATTGGTCAATGTGTACTTATTGCGAATGATTCAAAGCCTTGCACACTTTGGAAGAGTGAGATTGAGTGATCAGTTTATTTCCCACATGAATAGATGGGATCAAATAGCCCTTTTCTTGAGAATATGCGAAAAGCCCTTTCTGACTAGGGGTCCTTGCTTGGCATACTTAACAAACATTTCTCATAAGTCGAGGTCATTTCGACAAGGACTTTTCTCCCAAGGGAATTTGACAATTAATGATATCATCCGAGCGTAATGATAGTTTTGTGAGTTTGTCAAGTGGTCGGAATTAGCTTGATTTGTTTATGCAATCATTGCTTTCCCATTACCGACACACTTTTGATATTGTTCTGATGACATGTGCTGAAATCGATCTCATCTAGTATGCTTTCGCTACTAGAATACTTATTATAATGAATACTATTTGATGTGCAGTATCCATTTCGTAATATTCTCGAATGACAGTTCCTCCAAGAAACCATGCAATTTCAAAGGGTTCATGGGTTAGCCTTAAACCATCCATTTTCAAAAGGTTCTTGGTTATCCTTAAACCTTGCAATTTCAAAAGGTTCATGGGTTAGCCTTAAACCATGCACTTTCAAAAGGTTCTTGGTTATCCTTAAACCTTGCAATTTCAAAGGGTTCATGGGTTAGCCTTAAACCGTGCATTTTCAAAAGGTTCTTGGTTATCCTTAAATCTTGCAATTTCAAAGGGTTCATAAGATAGCCTTAAACCATGCACTTTCAAAAGGTTCTTGGTCATCCTTAAACCTTGCAATTTCAAGACGCAATTTCAAAGGGTTCATAGGTTATCCTTAAACCATGTATTTTCAAAAAGTTCTTGGTTACCCTTAAGCCATGCAATTCCAAAGGGTTCATGGGTCACCTTAAACCATGTATTTTCAAGAGGTTCTTGGTCATCCTCAAACCATACACTTTATGGTTAGTGGGACTGCCTTAAACCACACGGTTAGTGGGACTGCCTTAAACCACAAGGTTCGTGGGACTGCCTTAAACCACAAGGTTAGTGGGACTGCCTTAAACCACAAGGTTAGTGGGATTGCCTTAAACCACACGGTTCGTGGGATTGCCTTAAACCACACGGTTAGTGGGACTGCCTTAAACCACACGGTTAGTGGGACTTCCTTAAACCACAAGGTTCGTGGGATTGCCTTAAACCACAAGGTTAGTGGGACTGCCTTAAACCACAAGGTTAGTGGGACTGCCTTAAACCACACGGTTAGTGGGACTTCCTTAAACCACAAGGTTCGTGGGACTGCCTTAAACCACACGGTTAGTGGGACTGCCTTAAACCACAAGGTTCGTGGGACTGCCTTAAACCACACGGTTAGTGGGACTGCCTTAAACCACAAGGTTAGTGGGACTGCCTTAAACCACAAGGTTCGTGGGTATATCCTTAAACCACACTTTTCAAAGTATTCATAGGTACATCCCTAAACTATGCTCTTTACATTAAGCTCACTTGCATTTTCATTTTGGTATTGTAAAAAAAAAAAAAAAATTATTAGGTGTCACCTTATCTTTTAAAGAAATCTCTTTGAGCTTCCTTCCAAAGAGGGGCAGCTGTTGACACCTAAATTTTTGTCCAAAAATCATTTCCAAAAAAAATGGGAACTTGTTTTTCCACAAAAATATTTCATGTAAAATTCTTGCATATAGATTATCTAGGTGTTTAGTATAGTTTTTTTTTAAATGGAATATGTTTTTCCTTAAAAAAAAAAAAAAAAAAATTAAATTAAATATATAAAAAGATTAAAAAGATTAAAAAAAAAAAAAAAAAGTTGGGGCCAATGATCTAAATGTGACTAGCCAAGCTCGGGAGGTCAGATTGGAATTAAAATGGCAAATTGGGGCCAAAATGCAATTTCCAAAAGTTGAGGGACCAATTCGCAAATTTTGCAAAATTTTGCCCGAACCCTTAAATCATCATATTGGTCACCAATTAAGTTGAAATTGAACTTGGGCCAACTCGAATCAATTAAATCGGGCCAAAAAAAAACAAAGTTTGTATTGAAATGGGTATTTTTGGATAAGAAAATGGCCAACTTTGAGGGACTTTCTTGCAAAATTGAGTGAGTACAATTGTGAAAAATGGCCAAGATCTTAAACTACTATACATGAGCTTGCTAATTGATAAAAAAACGCAGCCAAATTGATGGATTAAAGCACTCAAACGAGCTACCAAAACCCAGCCCACGGTTTGGTCTGATTTCGGAGTTGCTGAGTAAGCAACTTGGTGGCCCCACCATATCCTCCTCAGCCGCCCATCCAGCCTGATCTTTGCACGTGATTGAAGACCATAATGAGTAGTGCCAGTGGACGGAAATCGGCCAGGGATAAGCTGCTGAATGCACGGGAAAGTCGCAGCAAAACCCGCACACTCAACAGCTGCAAAATTTCAAAATTTTGGCTAAGTCAGAAAGTGGGTAGACTGCTCAGTTGGTGGGCTTGGCAGGTGGACAAAAAGCCGACCAAGGGATTGATGATGAGAGTGGATAACATCTACGAAGCATGCTCTTTTGAGGGACGAGAGAGAGGAGGCGAGAGAGAGAGGAGAGAGCTCGGGATCGTTCCCCAAAGACACCTTCAGAAGCAACTCCAGAAAGCCAAACCCAGAAATTCCAGATCAACCTTCGGGGAGAAAAGTGCAATTTTTACAAACTTGCAGCCAAAATTAGCCAAAACCTTCAACTAGAGAGTTAAACTTCACTCAAAGATCTTTCCAACCATAGGTCGCACGTCCCAAATGGAGATCGGGAAGGCCTCCTAAAGCCCCCCGAAAACCACCCTCCTGGCGGGCCAAGAAAGTCCGAAAAGTTTCTAAGTGTTGAGCCCGGTTGGCCACGGCTGAGAGAAAGCAAGTGTGTTTGAGAAAATTGAGAGACAAATGAGGAAAAGCTTGACTTTTACCCCAAACTAGAATACATATAGTTTGGTTTGGTGTTAATTTTTCCAACAAAAGAGGTTTTGAAGTCTAATGTTAGAGATCAACGAAAACCTTCGTTGTCAGTTCTTTTCTTTGCAGATTTTGTTTTCCAGTTAAAGAAGCCAACTTCCACGGGCCCCCGAAGATAATTTCTTGGTTTCTTGAGCAAAGAACCACTTGAAAGGGAAACTAAGAAGCAAGGTAAGCATCCTAGATGTATTTTTTTTCGAGTTTGAGTATGTTTTGATCATGAAAATCAAGAGAAAAAGTAGCCCGGAAAACTGATTTCTGAGGCTGAAATTTTTCTAAGTGTTTGAAATCTCTTCAAGAGTCTTGCAAGTGTGCTTCTTGGAGAGGTCGTTTCGATGTTTTTCGGTGGTCATTCTCTGTGATGTTTGTTGCTTTTGAAAGCTCATGTTACCTACTTTCACTCGGATCAAGTAGTGTTTCCCGTAGATCTTGCATGGGATGAGTGTCGAGGCTTGAATATGGGCATATAACCTGTTTGCTTGACTTGGGTTCAAACCCAGATTTGCAAAATCAGCTCAAACCCGTGTATTTGAGGACGATTTTAGTTTGGTTCTAGTGTGTTTTAAGCTATGATTTCTATCTAATCTTGTTCTTTGTATGTGGTAGTATAATCTTGATGCTTTAGTTCCACATAATATTGCTCATGGGTGAAGATTGAAGGCCACGAACATGGCCCGAAGAAGCCGTTTTGAGGTGTTTTGATGCAAGCCAAGTGTTCGATGAAATGTTCAAACCAAGTTTCGATCTTAAAACGGTCGATTTGAGCTTGATTATTGTGATATTCATGTGCTGTGTTACTCCATGTTAGCATAGATCGGTTTAAGGAATTATTATTAATATTTTTAAAAAAATAAAAAAAGAAAAAAATATGAAAATTTCAAAAATATCAAAAAATGTTGGATGTTATCAAATTAAGCCAAAAATGACATCTAGGAGATTTTCCTAATTTTAAAAGGCCATTTTCTTAATTTAATGATATTTTGGTATTTTATAACCATTTTTGTAAATAATCTATTTTGCGTAGATTAAAATTATTTAAAGTAATTTCATGCATCTAGAGTAATTTCATGCATATTTAAATTCTCATTTTGCTCACGGGGTCCTGTCCGGGCATGATAACAAGGCCATGTAATATTATTTGCCCGACTTGTATCGGGTTTTCCTTTTCTGCATTTATTTTCAAGTTATTTCAATTTCTTGGATGTTTACTTATGCACCGCTTTTCATTAATTTGAGTGTAAATTTCTCTTCTAAATTATGCTAGGATTAGTCTAGACATTAATGAAAACAAACCTACAAAAACATTTGCATGGACACTTAGTGGTTTCATAAAGATTATAATTGGTAATCAAGAATGTGTGGCCATTTAGATAAATAACTTTTCAAGTTAGTGGTACCGCAAGGGCGCTAATAGAAACATTAGCGTAAACAAGTCCCCGTTCCTAGAAATCTCTGGTTGCATAGGAATCGAGACAACACTCCCGTGTCTTGATTGGTTTCTAGCCGACCCCAATAGGCTAGTGGCGACTCCTAGAAATACATGGTTGTTAAGAACTAAAAACAAAATCCAACGTCGCGCGAGGTATGGGCTTGGAGAGCCCACGCCTGGGCCCAGGGGTCGTTGGTCCGCCTCTTTAGGCAAATACCCCTAAACCTTTTTCTTTTCCCCCGACGGGAAAAAAAAGAGGTCGTGACAATCACGATGACTTAATTACTAGTCGATGAAAAAAAAAAAAAAAACCGACACTAAATCCCATGCTTCCTTTGCTTCGGTCGCTAACCGGACTGCATCTGCCTAAAATTTATGTTTCCCTAAAAAAAAAAAAGTGTTTGTTTTGCTATGTTTTCATGTAAGAGGCAATATTGCTTTTGTGAGTTTAGCTGCAACCAGATGACAATATTCTGAAATTTGATAACAATAATGAAGAAGTGCCTTATGTTGGATGGTCTTGGACCTCTCTCACGCCAAAAGCTAGCTCAAGGGTAAGGCTTTTCCTTACACATATAAACTGACCACATGCCCCTTCCACAATCGATACGGGATAAATCTCAACAATTTCTCCCTCACGCATTGAGTTTAAGTGGGAGGTAGCAATAACCCTCTCCGAGTAACTGTTGGGTCCAGACTTGTTGGTAATTGGATTTTGATATCAGTATTAGATGGTCTTAAGTCTCTCTTACCCCAAAAGCTAACTAAGGGATGAGTTTTTGCCTACACTCATAAATTGACCATCTGCTCCTTCCACGACCGACGTGGGATAAATCCCAACACCTTCCGATTAAAATCAAGAAATAAGCTACTCCTGACAACAAAAATGACCAAGAAACTCACGTTTTCTTCATCAGAGCCTTCTCTGCATATCGTTTCTTGGCGAACAGCTTACCCTTAATGCCCAAAGTCTGCGAAACATCCGGAGAAACAGACCCAACAGAAAAAGAACTTGAGCTCACAGCGAAACCCCCAAACGAGAAGAGAAAAGAAAAGAAAAAACACAAAAGCTGTTCACGTTAACAAGGAAAAGGAACCGACCTTCTGGGCTTTTTCGGATCTCTCGTGGACTTCCCGAGCTTCCCTCTTGCGTTTCCGCTCGAAGTGATCATGGCGATACCCATGTCTCTTCCTGTGGAGCTCTATGTAGTCTCCCTGCGGCTGAAGATTGAAGAAGAAACGTCAAAACCGAAAGCAACGAAACCAACCAGTAAGCATTGAACTAAAGCCATTCTAGCGATTCGCGCGAAACTTCTACTGTGAGAGAGAGATTGCGCAGCGCACGCACCATGGCGAGTTTACGAATCCAACGTGCTCTCGCGATGCGTTCGAATCGAAGAACCTCTGATCTTGTGGAGGGTCTGTGCAGTGAAAGGTGGTCGAGTCTGGTTTTTTCATGTATAGGTCGGTTGTGAAGGAGGCTTCTCTAGCTGAGTCGGTGCGGTGGAGTTAAAGAAACCGTTTCCCTCGAAAACTCACACTTCTCCCTGTTTTTCTGTGGATTCAAACATCTTGCAATGGGCCGAGGTCCGACAGAAGATGGCCCGGCCCACAATCTGCGAAAGCCCTCAAGTCAAAATCCATCCTATCTGTAAGAATCGACTAATCATTGAGCCCAGCTACTCAAGCCTGGCTCGTGCATAATCCATACTCGGTTCCATTATTTGCGAATTGGATTCAAGCTCGAGCTTGAAAATACTTGTATCCTACGGCTCGCTGTTCTAGTCGAGCAGTATTTCTCTTCATATATAAATAATTAGGGGAAGTTATAGGAATGGTTCGTGTATTCGTTCGCAATTTCAAGGCGAAATCCACATTTTTGTAAATGTCGCCCTTGATGGGGAGCTCAATTCGAGTATCTACTATCTACCAAGCATTATATATTAGAGTCTAGTGGAACTTTTCCTTTTTGTCGAAAATGCTTCCTTCGTTCGATGATGAACGCTATTAGAAGATAGTTAATGGGTTTTTGGACATAAAATATTTCATAAGAGCTCGTGTTTAAGCAACCAATTAGAAAGGAGGGCCTTTTTTCTTATAGGTTTTGGCAATCCAGTCTATAAATTGATTGGTTTTATGAGAGCAATGAGCTAATTTTAAACCCTTGAGCCAGACCAGAGATCTTCTACGATCTTCTCTCATGTTTCGTCAAGCCCATGAGCCTTGATTAGCATCCAAAACACGCTTCACCACCGATTAGTTATTAGATTTCATTGCCACCCTCAGATTAGAAGTACTCTTAGACTACGTTTGGTCGTTCGGATTTCTAATCGGAATAGGACTGGATAGGATATGATATGAACTACTAAGATTTTTTTATATCCTGTCCATTGTTTGGTGTATCGCAATACTAAAGTCAAATATATTCACATCATATCATGTAACGATATATCATTGTAAATAGAGATGGTGAAAATCTCTTGTAACACTATTCCTTAATTTATTTTTATTTTATTTTTCCTCTTTTTTATATTATTTTCTTTATTATTTCTTTAATCCCCTTTCATCATTCTTTAATAAAATTTTATCGAATAGTAAATTGTACTAACATACCTAAAATACAAAAATACCTAAAATATATAATGTATAAATATATAATTTATAGATTGAATGTTTATTATAAAATAGAATTAAAGTTGAATATATAAATTAAAATAAGATTAATTAAAAATAAAATTTATTTTTAATTTTTAATTTCTTAAATTACAATTCAAATATTATTTATATTGAAATATAATTTCAATTTTGTTATTTTAATAAGTTTGTTGTTTGAGAAAATAATTTTCCTATTATAAACATTAAATCCTATCCGCCTTTATCCCACCTTCCTCATGATAATTTTATCCTACCGTATTTCCCTTATATCCGACTTTATCCTGTCCCGAGCGAAGAGCAAACGAAGGATATGATAAATTATATCATATCCCAAATTTTATCCCGACTGTCAAACGCAAATTTAAGGTAAAAGAAAAACCATTTAAATTCTAGCAATTGTACTCTAATCTTGAGGTAGTCTTCAACCCCATCCAAATCTTTTTTTTTTTTTTAATCTCGGGAAAAAAGGTTAATTTCTGTTATGAATAGATTGATATTTTCGGACATTGATTAGATCCTTGAAACTTTGCCTATAAGTAGCCGTACCACAAATATTGGGATTTTCCGTAAAAAATCAATTTGAAACTTCCGGCTGCCACCACTACCCTAATCGAAAACAGACATGTCCCAACCGAGAACTTTTCCTATCACTTTAGTGGTTCTCATTTCATCATCACATGTCTTGAAGCTTCTAAACCCAGAAATGTCCAGTGCTCCAAATTCCCTTTTCTTCTTCTAGTTTCCGTATGTGAAAAAGCCAAAACCCCATGCCCATCACTTGTACAGACAAGGTGATCAAATCAGTCATAAGTGAAAGCACCGAGATGGAGACCTCCCCATGTGCGGATGTGGTTCGATGACAAGGACCCCAGAGCCAGAGCCATTGCAAAGCTTTTGCACTCCATTGGATAGAACGAAAAGCAGGAAAAGAAGCCCACACATCTTCACCTTGTTCCTTCGCGGCTCGATCGGCACATAGACATGGACAGGCGCCATGAAGTGTAGGGTCTCTCGCTCTCTCTCTCTCTCTCTCTCTCTCTCTGTGTTGCGTGTATCGGTTCTCAATTATCCGAATCTTCCAGAAAACGAAACTCAAAGCCCGAAAAGCCAATAATAGCAAAAGAACAAAGTTTTATCTTGATAGGATCGAGAGGGTCGTGTGTCTACAGAGAAGGGGTGATGAGCAATGTGCAAGGGCCTGCATCAAGGCCTGCATGGCTCGTGGGGAATGTATTTGATGCTGTGTATTGCAGGTACAACTGTAAGCTCAGATGATAAAGAAGGCTGGGTCCTCGCACGTGAAGCTCGCTATACAGCCTGTTGATTGCAGTTCGATTGGGTTGTTGTTGCTGTTGTTGTTCGCCTGTGTGGCTAGACGTGCTTAGGCTTCAATGAAGGCTCGCCGGTCATGCAGCTCCTTCGTGGTCCTGCCATACATAGGAACTTAATTATAACTTTTCCCCATGTCATACGTCGGCATTGAATGAAACAGAAAGATCTCTCCGAGCCCTTACTTTCTCCTTCTGCTAAACCGACCGAACCGAGTCAGTTCGAACCCCTCCTTAAAATCCCCTTTTCTCCCTCCAAATCTCTCTAACCATATGTAGTGCTAGGGTTCTAGGGTTTGTGGGTAAATTCTCAGAAAGCATGGGATCTTTTAGTCTATTTGAAGTAATTAGATGTGGTCCAATTACCCCTAAAAGATTCACATCCAATATCAGGTGCAGTTCCAGAATCAACAATGTAAAGTTGCTCCAGTATATTTCCCAAGCTAGGGTAAAGCTGCTGAATATCGATGGAAAACACGGTAGGAATGAACCAAGCTGATGCGCAACATATATAGAAATGGAACCCTAGAAGGTGAAATTGGAAAATGAGAGTTCAAGCCAGACGCTCTTGGCTTACATGCCGTTTTGGAAGTTAGTGCTTGGTTGAGTTTCCCTAAATACTTATGCTCGTTAAGAAAGAGTGTGGTGCAACCTTAGTATGGTTGTCATCTTCCAAGCTTTATAGAACGTCGGCATCCATTTTCCTCCTTATCCATCTTCAAGTGGACAACAAAGAAAAGTTAACTTTTCAGATTACTATAAGGTTCACCGCCCCATATAAAGAAGTGCGCCGCGCTCATCCTTAGATGAGTGACATGTGTATTAAGAGTTTTCGTAATCAAATTCTTTCGCATGTCAATTATCTAACAGTAAATGTGTGAGTCATTCTTTACCCCGACAATGAACCTGATAAGAAATCTTGTCGTCTACGTGTTTTGCACTTCACCTAGGGTTTTGAGTTCTCCACAATTGACGTCAACAATTTAGCTCCTACGCTTTTCTCATTGAACTATTCATCCCGAAAATTACCAAAAAAAGTTATAAACATATTATGCAGATACCGATTCTTTCCAAACCAACGGTTATGAATCTAGGGGTATTTCTAAAAGCCGACCCAAGAGACGTAACATTATAGTTTTGTGACTCGACATCCCATGATTAAAATAATTTACCAAACTCTCCATTTTCCTCAAGAATCAATCTATAGATTTTAATAACAAAAGAGTTACGTCTTTACAAGATCAAACAGAAAATGACAAAAAATCAAAAGCCTCACCACTTGGGAAAATTGCATCATTCTAGGATAAAAAGGGATCGTGAAGGTGAAACGAGGAGCACCCCTTCTCTTTCCGACCCCGACTTGGGACCGAAGGCTCCCTCCTCTCGCTCGCAGACAAAAGGCTTTGCCATCGGACATGGGGCCCAGATCCTGTCTGGATGCTTTTCGGACCAATCAAATACTTCCTTTTGCACCGCCAAGCATTAATGTAATTTCAAATAATTTTTTAATCGAAATCGGCGCGAATGATTAATGATTATATAATTTGAGAGGTGATGGTGAGCATAGATTCAGGGGTCCTACCAATATCAGTGTTGATGGTGGGACTCTAATGATTGGTCCAACCGGTCCAGATTAGCTGTTCCCATGGTACAAACTACCGAGAGTTATTCATAGACTGAATTTTGGTTTTGCCTTTCTTCAGGTTCTACCATTTTTCATGAACATTAATTTAATCCTAATTTTTTAGCGTAAAATTTCAATATAGTCATTTTCTATCGATTTTTGTCAAAAATTACTAACGTAACGGTAGACAGCCGTTTTACGTGACATGTCATTACATTAGCGATTTTCGACAAAAATTAATCAGAATGAGTATATAATGGAATTTGGAGCAAAGATTTAGCACGGGATGATTACCAAAAAACTCCTTAACCTACTATACCAATATCAATTTAATCATGATCCTTTTGGTTCGATCAATTTAGTTTTGAACCTTTTAATAATTTGCTAATATAGTTCTTTGAGTCTATTGGCATCCATACAATATGTTTGGAATTGATAATTTTCCCGGTTTCATAGCTCAATTGACAAAATTACATTAAATTTAGAACTCACGGGGTAATTTTTTCCTGTTGAACATCGCATTGAATTCTATGATATGGTGAATTGAATTGGGGATGTTTTCAAGAGGGTGTGCTCACTAAATATTCGATTAAACGTAACACTTTTCAAATTAAACAAAAAGGGCAGACAAATTATGTTCATCCACACTCCAATTCCAATACCAAGCCTTTTTCCTTTTTTCTTTTTGGCCGGAAATTTTCTTACTTTAATCAAGAGTGCTAATCGCACTCCCCCCTCACCTTCCCCATCAAGCAACCACCACCTCGATGTATAATAATATCCAATTAATTTCCGTATTTTATTCTCGTAAAATGGGTGGAAAATCAATCCTTTGCAACTGTTCGTGCATAAGGATACGGATCTCGATCATTTAATTTCTACATCGACCCAACGCACTACAGCTAACATAAAATTAATTTGAACGAGAGCCTAACGGCGCACATTCATGAAACCCCCATGATTCCACGTTTCAGCTGCCTTATTCCCCCTCAATTAACAAAGAGGTTTGCAGGAGGCTGATGAAATGATTAGATTAAGATTATATTAAAATAGTTACACTAATCTTCTGGGACTTATCCTAAAAGAAAAAAATTAATTGTGGGAGATTGGCAGACCATGAATGGCATGTGAACTCATCAATAGGTCACTTTGTGTCAAAGGCAAGACAAAGGACCCCTTGAATTTTATAATCTCTCTCTCTCTCTCTCTCTCTCTCTGTGGGCATCGATCAGTGCGCAAGATTGACTGCTTTTGATTGGCGGTTATGATCATATAACAGCTAATCTGATACGAATTCTAAACTAATGTAACTTAAAAAATGAGGAAAGCATAGCATAAATTTCAAAACTTGACCAAATTTGAGATTCTTCTACCTAATAAAAGAAATGATACTTCAGTGTGGTTGATTTAGTTTCCGAGAGATTCGCGATGCTATTTCCTATAATTAACAACCATGATGGTTAGAACATTTACGAAGCGTGCCGCAAAGACCCAAATTGGATGCGACAACGACCTCGTTAACAAGCTTAAACAGGGATTGACGTAATGTATTTGGCTTAGGATGGATCATCTCCTTGAAAAGTATATGAGCACTTAAGGATACGAGTTGAATTTGCAATAGAATTAGTCCAATTTACATGGGCAACGAATTTCTCATTTTAATTTGACAATTTAAACTCTAGGATTAAAGATCATCCGCATAATTACGACCTCAATATGTCATATGAAATCTGAAGGTTTTTCACTCATGTATAATTAAAATACTTTGAAAAATCCCAAACCTGCCCAGTACACCTGCACAAATTTACCCAAAACTATTTTTTTACCACAAAAACCCAAAACTAGTATACCTTTGATAAATTTATCCTAATGACAAATTTATCATAAACCGGTACACTTGTGACAAATTTACCCTCTATTAATTTTCGTTAAATTTTACCGTCAAATTATTAAGTTAAATGACACGTGACGGTTGATCGGTATACCAATTTGAGATTTTACGCTCCATCTGTCACAATTTACAATTTTTTATTTTTATTTTTTTGTGGTATTAATCCAATTTAGCAGAGGATATATTTGTTATAAATTTACCAGTTTAAGATTTTTTGCGGTCTAATAAATTAGTTTGGGATAAATTTATCATAAATGTATCAGTTTATGGTTTTTTATGATCAGTCGGGGTAAATTTGTCACAAATATACCAATTTTTTATTTTTTATGGTAAAAAAATAATTTGGGACATGTGTACAAATTTAGGGTTTTTAAGGATATTAATTTTTTTTTAATGAGTTAAATTACCTTCTTCTTCTTTTTTCCAAACTTTTTATGCCATCACATCATAGCGGGAAAATCTCGATTAACTAATTGGGACGGGAGCGCATCATGGGCATGCAAAGGACGACAAGACCGAGACGGCCACGGGAGGCGCTGCCGGCAACCGGAAAAGTCAAAAGGCGAGACGGCGATTCGCGATTTCTTAGGCCCGCGCGAGGTCATAATCGGGATTTCGCCCGGGACGGGGGGGAAGAAAACGTGCGGCCGAATACGTGGGGGTGGGGGAACGTGCTGGGGAGCGCGGCGGATCCTCGTCTTTCGCCTCCACTCGGTCCCCGCGAAGAACTAACTGACCGTCGAATTCTGTCCGGAATCCGCGCGCGGCTCCACGTGTCGGTCCCCTCCCGCCGCTTGTCCGCATCTTTGCCGCCACGAGATTTTTATGGTGGAAAAAGAAAAGGGCGTAATTGGGGTAACTTGCAGTCGAGGTGTAACGGTCTGCGACGTGGCACGAAGTGCTGTGGCTCGTTAATTGGGTACCGCCTCTTTTTTGAAATTGCGTCCCCCCCATGAATCTTGATGTGACGACTTCCTATAAAGTAATGACTCACTGCTGCCAGTGGCTGCGCAAGCGACGAGGTTGTCGAGCACGTTCCGGAAGTTGCAGGGCCCTTTTTCCACGGCCATAGCTATTTCTGTCTTTGATTCGGTATGCATTAATTTCGAATCGAATTGAATCGAATCATTTGGGTGTACTCCGATCAGATGGGTCTCTCGATCTTCTCTTTTAAAATATTAAAGGGAATATTAATGAAAAATGAGAAATATCGTATAAATTGCAATATTAAGAAGAGATGATTTTTAATTTGGTCTGGTTAATGGAACCGGAATTTTTAAAAAAATTAATTTTTCATTATCTAAACCCAATCGAAATGCACGAAAATTTCGGTTTGGTTCAAAATGGTTTTCGTTTCGATTCGTTTTCTAATTCAATTCCCACATTGTTAATTGCTGTCGGAAAGTAACGAATTAACGTGCATGCATTTTTTTCATTTGACGTGAATTATACAATGTAATATATTCAGAAATGAGGAGTGGAGATTGTACTATAACTTATTTGTAGAGTGTATCATGATAGGCCCATATATTATTGGTTACTATTGGAATACCGACCCTAACCGACCTTCAACCACACTTCATGAGCTCAATATAATTTGATACATAATTGTATTTGTGATGTCAATATTGTCTCCCATTTTTGTTGTAACAACCTTATTTTCTCAAATGAATATTATGCCATTGATATAAGAGCAAATTTATGGTAAGATTTCCAACACACGGGATGTCCCCTCAATTATTATGTAACTAAACTAGAGAGATTCTCATCATTTCCTCGGGCCTATCTAGAAGTTATCCTGGTAAATTCGGAGCAATTTCAAAGCTCTCTCTCTCTCGTTGGATGGGGGATTTCAAAATTCGAACCACCAAAGTACGACATACTTTGTCGTCTTGGCCAAGTCAGTCATCCACAAATAGTTTTGCTTAGGGTTGCGCTACTATTGTGGACAAGATGGAACCGCAGCCAACAATTGATCCTTCCATGATTTCTGAATCAATCAGAATGAACTATGTTGACCACGAGTGAATAGTCCTCGCACCTAATTTCCACTCAATGCACGTTTCAACATGGTGTTCAACATCGATTGATCCTTCCATGATTTATGAATCAATTAGAATGAACTATGTTGACCATGAGCGAATAGTCCTTGCACCTTATTTCCACTCAATGCACGTTTCAACACGGTGTTCAACATCGATTGATCCGTCCATCATTTCTGAATCAATTAGAATGAACTATGTTAACCATGAGTGAATAGTTCTCGCTCATAATTTCCACTCAATGCACATTTCAACATGGGGTTCAACATTGATTGTGCGTGCCAACTCATGCATTATGGACTTCGAATTAGTAGAAACGTCATCCACACACTTTGCCTAGATCTAGGCAAGGGTAGGGCGGCAACCTTTGCATCCTCACCAACCAAGAGTAGGAAAAAGAAAAAGGAAAAGAAAAGAAGAAAAAAAAAAGAAAATCCCAAAAAGACTTTTAAAAATGCAAAAAATTGTATAGTTACTGATCGATCGTGTCATGTAAAACAGTCGATATTGATCAGATCGCAACATTAGTGTTTTTCAATTAAAATTGACTAGAATAACTAAATTAACAAATCATAAATAAGTTTGAGATTAAATTGTCAAATCATCAAAATATTTAGAGATAAATTAACCAAAATGAAAGGTTTAGAATTGAATTAATACTATTCAAATTTATGATTTTTTTTAGTAATTTTTTCGTCTGTCGACACTAGACAGCCTTTTAGCAAGCAACAGTTCATAGGCGGAAGAGCGTCGTGTTCTTGTCAGTTCCATCGATGGTTGTCTCTCAGAAACTTCCTTTTAGAGTTTTCTCTACTCGACACTCACTCTTAGTCATAGTCGTGACATCTGTTGGGGTCAACTGTCAATCAGTTCCACACTCTGCCAAAGAACAATCCGGTTGGGCGAATCAACATGCACCCAAAAAAGGGAAAAAGCAAGAAAGAAAAGAAAGTTACATAACCTTGCCTTAATTATTAAGAGAGAGTATCATTTCATTTTCACGCGAAACTTAATAAGTAAGAAAAATTATCCCGTTAGTCCTAAACTTATTATATGAATATAAATTTAGTCTTTAACTTATTAATTTCGTCGATTTAATTATAGATATTTTTATGAAATTCCAATGTAATCATCTTCCACCACTTTTCGATGGAAATCGCCAATGTCGCAGTGTGCCACGTATAGCGGTCGATGAATTAGTACAAATCGAACAAAACGATTACATTAGAATTTCAAACAAACGTTCATTACTAAATCGGCAATGCAATCATTTTCAACCAATTTTCGACAAAAATTGCCGATGTTGCAATGTGTCAAGTAGGACATGTTAGCGATGATTGGTGAAGATCGACCGAAAGAGTTATATTGGAATTTTAAGCAAAAGTTTATGATTAAATAAAAAAAATTGAAAAATTCATAAATGGATTGTCATCTACATAATAATTTTATTATTGGTCGGATAATTTTTTTCGAGGAGCATGTCCAAACCACACAAATATTCTCAATGCGACGAGGCTTCCCAAAGTGATAATTACGTGGTGGGGAGCACGAAAAATATCTGGGAGACGTGCCCAAAATTAAGGCTGGAACGACGGGGGGATGAAAAGAGAGGAGCCCAAAATTTTGCCTTTATCGTCCCCTTTTTTTTCACCTTGTCCCCCCTTCCTCCGTCGGGTCTACACAGCACTGCACCGATAAAGAATCCAACGAAAAGTTGCTGCGTGCCCATGGGTCCCACTCGTCTTGGGGCGTCGACCTCTTCTTTTGACTGGTCAAACTAGTCGTCGACTTCTCGATCTCCCCCGAATTCAAGTTAAAAAAAAATATTACCTGAAAACCATTTAGGACGTCTTTTTTTTTTTAACTTAATCCCTACGGCGGGTTATCGCGTCTTTAACCCGTAAATTATGTAGATGGGCAGGACGCTGGCTCGAATCCGATCAAGTGATCGAATGCATTACGAGTGTTGTTCACCTTTAATAGAACTCTTGCCGTCCCTGTAATGCAGTTGTCTTGGTTGCCTCCACCGATAGGCAACAACTTGTGTGCTGCCAATGAAGTCGCTCGTCTTATGTCGGAGCATCCCCAAAACTGTAAAGCTCTGGTGAAGATTCTGCACTAAAGTATAAGACGACCTAAAAGGAGAAAGGGGTGAAAGAGAGGGAGGGAGATATTATAATATCTGTATTTTTTTTCATATCGTGCAGCATAAAATAGGTCCCCGCTCGCATTTGAAAAATCGAACCTGAATCGAACTTAACTTTTTGTAATCCTAGTACGATCGAATGGATGCTGGAGATTTTATGAACACAAAACGACTCCTATGTAATGAGGTACGAAAGAATGATCGAATCGAAACCAACCCATCTCATGAGAATTATTATAAAACCATTAAAAAAAAACTCTCGAATGTTGTTGCAAGGTGGTCCGT